>JAMRYI010001169.1:0-40864 GCA_029231635.1 Ditylenchus weischeri | reverse complement strand
CTGTTGTTTTTTCGTGAAAAGAGCTTGGTCCCCCCTGTTGTTTTCGTGAAAAAGAGCTTGGTCCCCCTGTTGATTTCGTGAAAAGAGCTTGGTCCCCCTGTTGATTTTCGTGAAAAGAGCTTGGTCCCCCTGTTGTTTTCGTGAAAAAGAGCTTGGTCCCCCTGTTGATTTTTCGTGAAAAGAGCTTGGTCCCCCTGTTGTTTTCGTGAAAAGAGCTTGGTCCCCCTGTTGATTTTTTTCGTGAAAAAGAGCTTTGTCCCCCTGTTGTTTTCGTGAAAAGAGCTTGGTCCCCCCTGTTGCTTTCGTGAAAAGAGCTTGGTCCCCCTGTTGATTTTTCGTGAAAAAGAGCTTGGTCCCCCCTCCCCCTGTTGTTTTCGTGAAAAGAGCTTGGTCCCCCTGTTGTTTTTCTGGTGTGAAAAAGAGCTTGGTCCCCCCTTGTTGTTTTTCGTGAAAAGAGCTTGGTCCCCCTGTTGTTTTCGTGAAAAGAGCTTGGTCCCCCTGTTGTTTTCGTGAAAAGAGCTTGGTCCCCCTGTTGATTTTTTCGTGAAAAGAGCTTGGTCCCCCTGTTGTTTTCGTGAAAAAGAGCTTGGTCCCCCTGTTGATTTTTCGTGAAAAAGAGCTTGGTCCCCCTGTTGTTTTCGTGAAAAAGAGCTTGGTCCCCCTGTTGATTTTTCGTGAAAAAGAGCTTGGTCCCCCTGTTGATTTTTCGTGAAAAGAGCTTGGTCCCCCTGTTGTTTTCAGAAAAAGAGCTTGGTCCCCCTGTTGTTTTCGTGAAAAGAGCTTGGTCCCCCCTGTTGATTTTTCGTGAAAAGAGCTTGGTCCCCCTCCTGTTGATTTTTCGTGAAAAGAGCTTGGTCCCCCTGTTGTTTTCGTGAAAAAGAGCTTGGTCCCCCTGTTGATTTTTCGTGAAAAGAGCTTGGTCCCCCTGTTGTTTTCGTGAAAAGAGCTTGGTCCCCCCTGTTGTTTTCGTGAAAAAGAGCTTGGTCCCCCTGTTGTTTTTCGTGAAAAGAGCTTGGTCCCCTGTTGTTTTTCGTGAAAAAGAGCTTTTGGTCCCCCCCTGTTGTTTTTCGTGAAAAAGAGCTTGGTCCCCCCTGTTGTTTTTGAATTAAAAAATTTGTTTGAACTTACTTGTCCTACAACGATATTTTTGGGGCTAAACATTAGGCTAAACATTTTGATAAGAAAAACAACAGGAGGACCAAGCTCTTCTACTTCCATACGCTGGCCTACCCCTAAGCCTAAGGGCTAAGCCTAAACTTGTTGTTCCAAAGGGTCGTTATAACGATTTTTAGAAGGTCTGATTTGGGGGGGCGGGTATTCTATACTAGCGCCGCAATTGTAAAAATTTTTCTCTAGATTTTGAAGAGCTTTCGCAGTGGTATTTGGTTGGGCTTTTCCGGAAAAATTGCAAGGATTACGATTTTAACGATCTTTTTCAAATTTTCGAGATTTGACGGGGTAAAATAAGGGGTAAAGTAATTTGAAAGGTGAAATACTGCAAATACGCCCCCTCTGCAATTAACCATTTTTAAATTTGTTTTGCTTTTTTAACCCCAACATTGTTTACTTTTTAAAGGACCATGAAACTTGATAAACACAGCAATTTGTGAAATATGAATTCGCGCGGGACCACCATAATTTGGCCAATAACTTTGTTTTTGAATTATTTTTTGTGTGCATTTAAATTTTGAATCTTACTTATTGGTCAATATAGAACAGTTCCTCACTGTAGATAACTGTAGAGCAATGGAAGTACCGCAAAACCTCTATTAATAGACCCGGGTCTATTATTAGAGGTCACAACTCCTCAAGTCATTTGTGGCATTGTGTTTTTAGATATGAAAAATCCAACATTTTTATTCACACGACCACTCAAAAAATAGCCCTTTTTCTTAGCTACATTTTGAGTGGTGGTGTGCTTAAAAATGTGAGATTTTTCATAGCTAAAAACGCAATGCCACAATCGACTTGGGGAGTTGTGACCTCTAATAATGGACCCGGGTCTATTATTAGAGGTTTTACGGGAAGTAGCCTAACTTGTCCGATCTGGCAATGTCAAGCAACGTTGGGCTCGACTTGTGGATGGTTCAAAAATTTGAACTGAAATAATTCGAAAACATTATTGACCACCAAATTATGATGGTCCCGCGCGAATTCAAATTTCGCAGATTGCTGTGCTTATCAAGTTGCATGGTCCTTTGAAACGTACCACAACTCATTTTGTAGATCTTTGCAAACTCTACAAAATGAGTTGTGGTACGTTTTAAAAAATAAACAATGTTGGGGTTAAAAAAGCAAAACAAATTTGAAAATAGTTAACTGTGGGGTGGGGTTTACAGTCAAACCTCGATAGTGGCCCCACCTCATCGTTTGTCCGACACTTTTTCACCCTGATTTTCGAAGTTTTTTACCACTTCTGTTTTGACAGTCTGGTCCCAAATATCGTGAAGATTCCGATTTTCCCAGTCGTTTTTCAAAAACTGAATAATTTTTCCATTTGAAAATGAAAACCTCGATACAGTGGCCCCCTATTTAAAAATTAAAGGGCCACTATATCGAGGTTTTTCAAATGGAAAAATTATTCAGTTTTTGAAAAACGACTGGGAAAATCGGAATCTTCACGATATTTGGTACCAGACTGTCAAACAGAAGTGGTAAAAACTTCGAAATCAGGGTGAAAAAGTGTCGGACCCAGGGGGAACGAACTGAGGTGGGGCCACTATATCGAGGTTTGACTGTATTAGAGTACCGTATTTCTCTAATAAGCGCCCCCTGATTTAAAATCGTGTTATTGGCATTGTGTTTTTAGCCCACTTTTTTATCACTTCTCTCGGGCAAGTTACCACCCATTTAGTAGCTCATCTTTCTAGCTACAAAATGGTTGGTAGCTTGCCTGAGAGAAGTGATCAAAAAGTGGGCTAAAAACACAATGCCAATAACACGAATTCGAATCAGGGGGGGGGGCGCTAATTAGAGGAAATGTGGTATTTCCGGTAAGTTACAGCCTATTGAAAAAATTATTGATGTACTGCAGAAAACTTCTCTTTTTCCATCCAAGTGAAAAAAAAACACTGTAAACCCACCGATAAACGTGTCGTTGACTAAACAAAGGAGAATAAGTAATTTTTGAATGAAGGAATTGTATGAACACCAACTAACAGATTACTACATTCACTAAGACAATGGATTTCTCCAACAAATCTTAGGAAGCTTCACATTCACACACCACCAAAACACTAATACAAACAACAAGAACACAGCCACTCTCAACACACTCATACCTGCAGACGCAAATTCTGCTGGATCAACTAGTTGGCCTAGAGCAAGTTGTACAGGGTGGCCCAAGAAATTCCCTGATTTAAAAGCTCACATCTTTTTGTAGGAGCCACATTTTAAAATTCTGTTTTCACAGATAGTCTTACAAAGGACCCTCCGGTGTCATTCTGAGGACCCTGTCGCGGTGAATTTTTATTGCATATTCTTGTAGAGACTTCCTAGTGGAAACACTGTAAACCAACCGATAGTAGTGCAAAGTTTCACTAGGAAGTCATAGGTGCTCTACAAGAATATGCAATAAAAAAAAATTACCGCGATAGGGTCCTCAGAATGACACCCCGGGAGGGTCCCTTGTTAGAATCCTGTAGGATTCATTATTCTGCTAAATACTGGTGGTGCACGGTCGGTTAACCGAACCGGACCAGCTTTTGCCCAATTAACCGAAACCGAAAACCGGGTAGTGATAAATTAATCGTAACCGCACCACCCTATTAACTGTAAACCAACCGATAGTAAATACACGAAAAAATTTTTTTTCACCAATTTGCCTTGGTCCCCCTGTTGTCCAGAAAAAACGAAAAATGTAAAAATCGGTATTTTCTGGACAACAGGGGGGACCAAGGCAAATTTGGTCAAAAAAATTTTTTTCGTGAATTGAGCAGAATAATGAATCCTACAGGATTCTAAGGTCATCTGTAAAAACAGAATTTTAAAATGTGGCTCCTACAAAAAGATATGAGCTTTTTAAATCAGGGGAATTTCTTGGGCCACCCTGTGTAATTATCATCAAACTTTGGCAAAAAATTAGGTATGGGATTGAGCGAGAGACTCGGCTGACTCCCTAAAATCATTGTTTTTGACAAATTCCATATTTTCTCTAATAACCTCCCCCCCCTCCCAAAATCCGGAATTTCCTTTATTTATTCTTCGAGTTTTTAACCATTTTTTAAAATCGACTCTTGCTTGTAAAAAATACCGAAATGTAGACCAGATTCTTAGCTGTGTTGCGGCAAATAACTAGCCTGGGAGTCGAAACAAAAACGTGGGACGAAAATTCTAAGAACAATTTTAAAAAAAATTCCGGATTTTGGGGACGGCTTTTATTAGAGAAAATACGGCACATTTTGCGTCCGAACACTCTGGAGCGACGTTCCCAATTTTTACAGAACGGATACCAACTCACGACACTTACTTACCTGGGGCCGAAGTTTTGATACTTGCGATCAAAAATCCGACAATTTTGACAGTAAAAGTTTTTAGAAAGCTACCTCTAATACCAAAACTTCTTGCTAAATCCAAATCCACTGAGATCCCCAGAGTCCGAAAAATTTGAGGGAGCTGAGAATTGGGACCATTTTTAAGTATATCTCAGCTCCCTTAAATTTTTTTGGACCCGATCTCAACGGATTTGGATAATGGCTCGCTTACAATGGAGGTGCCAGGTCCGCTTCTAAAATTTTATTTTTTATATTGGATAGTGGGAAAGTTTATTTTATTCAGTAGCGAACCTTAAAAATAGGTCAACAAAGTTTTTTGATCAGTAAAACGACAAAAGCTCCCTGAGGTACGGCACCTTAAAGACCTCGACCACCCCACAAATTTACCTTTTGAGTCCCCTGGCTACTACTTAGCCATATTGTGTAGATGACTTGTTGTCTCCTGAGTCCCCTGACTCATCCCCAGAATTGCCCTACATGTCCCCTTGTCCTTTCACTTGTCCCCTAGTTGTCTCCTGAGTCCCCTGACTCATCCCCAGAATTGCCCTACATGTCCCCTTGTCCTTTCACTTGTCCCCTAGTTGTCTCCTGAGTCCCCTGACTCATCCCCAGAATTGCCCTACATGTCCCCTTGTCCTTTCACTTGTCCCCTAGTTGTCTCCTGAGTCCCCTGACTCATCCCCAGAATTGCCCTACATGTCCCCTTGTCCTTTCACTTGTCCCCTAGTTGTCTCCTGAGTCCCCTGACTCATCCCCAGAATTGCCCTACATGTCCCCTTGTCCTTTCACTTGTCCCCTAGTTGTCTCCTGAGTCCCCTGACTCATCCCCAGAATTGCCCTACATGTCCCCTTGTCCTTTCACTTGTCCCCTAGTTGTCTCCTGAGTCCCCTGACTCATCCCCAGAATTGCCCTACATGTCCCCTTGTCCTTTCACTTGTCCCCTAGTTGTCTCCTGAGTCCCCTGACTCATCCCCAGAATTGCCCTACATGTCCCCTTGACCTTTCACTTGTCCCCTAGTTGTCTCCTGAGTCCCCTGACTCATCCCCAGAATTGCCCTACATCCCCTGCACCTCCATTGCAATCGCCCTATAAGGAAGATATTTCGATATTAGGAGTAACTTTCAAAACTTCGGTTACAAAGTGTCGCGAGTTGATATTTCACCTTTTTAACACTCTCTAAAACGCGATTTTCAAAAAAAACTGGTGTTCCTCGGTGTGTCCATGTCTCTTTTTTTTTAATCTAGTCAGGGAAAGTCACTTTTCGAAAGTTATAGCAGAAATTTTCGGTGTGTTTATAATGTTCAACCGTGTGTTTACGCACAGATACACAAGATGGTCGCACTGAAAGTGACAAACTTCCCGGCTAGTAAAAATAAGTGGTTTTTTGAGAACTTTCATTTGAAAGGTTAAAGAGTAGAAAACAGTACTACCTGTGAGGTCAGCACCCAGCGAAATGGCATCACCGTCATCCACTGCGGCGCTTCTGCAATATTGACAAATAAGTATTTTAATGGTTAAGCAACAAAGGGAATCTAAACATTTTTGTACACTTTTTTACCCATGACTAGGGTTGCCGAAACCTTGGATATTTCGAGGCGAGGCCTCGAACACACCTCGAAAGTTTCGAAACCTTGCTTCGCTGAGGAAGGGGTTGACTTTCGAGGGGAGTGCTCGAAATCGAGGATTCGCATTGACAACCCTAGCCATAGATTTTTTGATAGGTCGGCTTTCGAAAATCTATTTTCACAGATCGACTCTGCTCGGGTTGAGATTTTCGTTATTTTTCATCAAAAATGCGATTTGCACTAGTTTCATGCTGTATACAGAGGCATAGCCTGAAAAATCTGACAGGGGGTGTGGCTAAACACCCCAGAGGTCACTTTACCTACACCGTTTTCGAGTTCTATATTGTTTTAATTATGTATACCGTATTTCCTCTAATAGAAGTCCTCCCCAAAGTGGTATTTTGACAATTATTCTTCGCCTCGACAGACTTTTCGGTTTGAGCCTTATGCATGTTATAAACCAAAATGTGGCTTGGAATCTGGGCTACATTTTGGTTTATAACATGCATGGGGCTGTGAACCGAAAAGTCGGTCGAAAGGCGAAGAATAATTGTCAAAAATACCACTTTTGGGGAGGGCTTCTATTAGAGAAAATACGGTTTATATTTTTTTTCAAAATTTGACGTGGGCTATAGCCTCGCCCCTGCCCACGATTCTGGCCGTAAATTAGAGCCCTGCCTAGCTGAACGTCCAGACTGGTCTTGCCCAAATCGACATCAATTCCTTGTCTGTGTTGTGCCCAAAAACGTGTTTTGACCACTTTTTCAGTCGTTTTAGCATGATTAAAGTGTAGAAAAAGAGTTTTCAGGTGGGGCTCGATAATTTTCGGTCAAAAAAAAATTTTTTGACCGAAAATTGACCTTTTGACCAAAATTTTCATTTATTCATAACACACAACACAATCCTTGCAGATTTCGTACAGGGCAATCAAATTAAGAACCATGTTTTCTAAAACAAGCAATAAAAATGGGAGAGCAAAACATGTCCGACCGAAAAAACTGCAACATAGAAAAACTACAAAAATTAAAATTTTGATCAAAGTCAATTTTCGGTCAAAAAATTTTTTTTTTGAAAAATTATCGAGCCCCACCTAAAAACTCTTTTTCTACACTTTAATCATGCTAAAACGACTCAAAAAGTGGTCAAAACACGTTTTTGGGCACAACACAGATTCCGAACCTTAGCCCCCAAATCACAAGGAGGCTAGGCAAAAACCGTCTTTTTAACATTACATACCAAAAAGAAAATTCTCATCGGTACGTGACGATTGACTACAAGGGCCGATTGACTACAACAGGCCAATTGACAACAAGTCACTAAAAAGGGACGATTTCAAACATATCTGAGATTAACATTTTTTATTGATAATGATGTTGTGAGCCAATCCTCGAAGATATTCCATTAAACTTGCGCCTTCGTATAGCTGAACTTTCGCCAAAATTCGAGCATCAGAATTAAGGTAGACCTGTCGCTTTCTCGAGCTGCTTGGCCGGCCAAGTATTGCTCGTAATGGATATCGTTCGTTCTCTCAATTCTTTTCAAGTCCTGTAGAAGTTGGCCGACAGACGGATGATCCACTCCTGCGTAAAAATAAATGACAGAAATAGAATAAAAATTAAAAATCTTTACAACGCAAAATCAATTTTGTGGGTTTTTTCGCCGCAATTTAAAAAATCTGTAGTCAATCGTCCCTTTTTCTTGACTTGTAGTCAACTGGCCTGTTGTAGTCAATCGTCCGTGTCCGAAATTCTCATCCCCAACTTATGTGATCTGTAAAAAATAATATTTTGAAAATACAACTACGAAAAAGTTATGGGCAAAAGTAAGGCCCCAAAATTCTTGAAAAATCCTGTAACTAGTGCCTTACAGTTGGTCAGTCCTGGGATGTGAAGGTGCTCTAGAAGGTTGTTTGAGACTCTTGTTGTCCTCTTCACCCTCTTCCAGTTGCTCTTCGGAGAAATCTTCATCTTGTCTAGGTGACTGAAGTATTTCTGCAGCTGATTGTTGACCAAACTCTTCTTGCCAATCTCCTACAATTTTTAGTGAAATTAGTTGTTTGAGCGGAGAAATGGGCATATAGACGTTTCCCAAATATTCCAATTCTGGAAAATTTGACTTTTCGATGTCTCAGGTATGTGTGTGTGCGCGTCTCAACTTCAAGCCTCCAAGCCCCCTACGCCTCCTCCGGGGGCGTAGGGGGCTTGGAAGGTTAGAGATGCGCGCACAGACTTACCTGCGAGATGAATCCGAGCGACACTCTTGATAACATATGCATAAAGAGACTCTTTTAGCACAGTCCCAGAGATAAAAACCAGGTAGAATATCCTAAAAGGGGTATCCTGGTACCCCCAAAAGTCAAAATTAAAAAAAAAAAATTCCGGAAATGGTCTTCCGCCACCTAAAAACATGTTTTCTGTACGGAATAGGCCATTCATCATCTCTAGTTAGAATACCATATAACCAAAATTGGAATATTTGGGAAACGACTAAATGGACCAAAATTTACTTTCATTGCTGATGTGATTGGCCAAATTGACGTCGGCATGAGTGCTCTGACTCATGTGCACAGCACTAATAAGGTCTGAGATGCCACGAACGTTGCTGTCAATCACACTCATTGCCATGTTACTCCTGAATTAATTTGTAGTTTTGGAAATTAGTCGGTAAACTTTTGCAAATTATTTCTTCTACTCAAAATTATAGGAAACTAGGGACAGCAGGCGGCTATCGGCGCCTATATCGTATTTTGAAATTCAAATATAAATCCACTTTTCCCTTCGAAAGGGCAAAATCTCAACTTTTTTCACAGCAATCTTCAAATCTAATTGCGAAAGGTCCTCCGCCATTGAAAGAGCTTTCGAATGAGTATAAACATGCAAATAAAAATATTACACTAAAAAAAGTTTTCCTTTGTGACCATACATGTAATCAAATTGGCGACAGACGTTCCCCGTCCCAAATACTATATAGTGATTTCAGCAAAAATGCAGGGTAACTCGAGTAATTCGTCCAATTTCAAAGAGTTATAAATTTTTTTCTAAAAAACGGAAATCTCGGTCGGTATGTAATGACAAAAACAAAATTTCACACTGAATTCTGAGGTTTTGGTCTTGATGATCAGAAAAAATCACAGAGGTCAAGGAAAAAAGTTCGAAAGTTGTTCGAAGGGGCACTTGGTCTTGGATTTCCAGTTGTACAGAACTTGAACATTGTAAATTTTGGATCAAAAGTTCTAAAAGTTAGAAAATAAGAGTCTCGAATCGTATTGGGTTGGTCCATAAGCGGGTACCTGAACCACCAGCGGGTACCTGAACCACCAGCGGGTACCTGAACCACCAGCGGGTACCCGAACTACCAGCCAGTACCCGAACAACAAGCGTGTACCCGAACAACAAGCGTGTACCCAAACCTGAAGTCTACCTTGTTCTGAATAAGTTCGTGGGACCTTATACATAACAAACCATATTTATATATGGGTTGCAAAATTTTTGATAAATGAGAATTGGCACTCAATTAATTGCTAGGTTTGAAAATCGAAATTTTGACTACACAATCTACGATTTGAAACCCATCGGTTAATTAATAAAGTATTATAAACGATTATTAATTAACCGATGGGTTTCAAATCGTAAATTGTGTAGTCAAAATTTCGATATTCAAACCCAGCAATTAATTGAGTGCCAATTCTTATTTATCAAAAATTTTGCAACCCATACATAAATATGGTCTGTTACATATAAAGTCCCACGAACTTATGGAGCAACCCAATACCTGTCTCGAATCGTGCTCTTGCCGTATTTTCAGCTTTCGGTTATATCTAGTGAGGCTTTCTAATGAGTTATCAAACTCTACTGAACAATTTCAGAGTTGTAGAAGTTTAGGGGTTCCTGAATCTATTCAGATAAGTTTGACATTTCATTAGAAAGCCAAGATCTAGTTTCGATTCCTACTTGGATTTTTTTTCCAACAAAGACCTACCTATTTTTCACATTCATCGGCAAGGACTGTGCCATGTCAAACATTTCAGCACCCATTAAAAATTTGGTCCTTTCCACATGCTCGATATGAGTTCTCAGAAGCTGAAAAAGTTTGTTTTAGAGACCTGTCACAAGCACATAATCACAAAGTTACTTCGTTGTAGCGCTCGTGAAGCTTTTCGTACTCCACTTTTTGATCAGCTTCTCTTTCTTCCAACCGATTGGCATGATCACTGGCGTTTTTGGACTTCAGTTCCAACATCCTGACTATGGATTCCTAATGAAAAAAACTTAGAAAGTCTAGCTTACTTTTTCCGCTTACCAGTAGGGTTCCCAGGCCCTCTGGTGATTTATCGCACCGCCCGTTCCCCTTGCGCTTTTTTTGGCAACCTTATGTCAACCTACCCCACATACATACTTGCAGGCGCCACCGCCGGAGCCATGGCCGCCAGCGGTGGCGAGGCCGGCACCGATTTTACATCCCGGGCGCCGGGGATGTGAAATATTTTTAAAGCCGGCGCCCAATGAAAATCCTAATTTGGCTGACCGACAAAGAAGTTGGACAAAGTTCACCTCGATAAACTGGCACCCTAAGGCCGGTCCCTAGGAGTCCTAGAGGGTTGACTTTAATACATGTTTTATTATAAAACATCAATGTATTCACAAAAGCACCGATGCTGCAGCCGGCCTACCTCGCCAAAGTTTTGAATACCCTGGCGCAGGCGCCTTAATTACGCCCTGGCGCCGACGCCAATATCTGAAAATGCCCAGCGCCGGCGCTAGCGCCCTATTTTCCGACACGTGCGAGTATGTCCACGTAATCCTTTCATGCAAAATTGGTAGACAGCCACATTCGCCCCTGCATAGCCTTTGCCGTTTGAACGCCGGTGGTTCCCAGTGAATTTTGAATTCTCTCTCATCCTTTTTCAGCTTTTTTTCTACCATCCTTGGCGACGAAGAAAACAATCCATCCGACTTCCGACAGAACTGTTGAGCAAAAGTAGGCAGAATTTTTTTTGACACGAATAATCTTTTTTTGGTTTTGAGTACGTCAGTTGGGATATATTCCGACACTAATTCCTTCGAGCCCTCCGACGAATCCTTCGTAAAAAATTTTCTGTGTCACCCCACCCCCCTGTAAAATCCAGCATTACCACCCTTGTAGCGAAATACCCCTTTTGCAAATCTAACTTACCAGTGACTCGATTTTGCTCTCCAATTCACGGTTTTGTTCTACCAGACTCTCTTCCATTTCCAGGCATTTCTGTAAAACAAGGTCGTTGATGCTTTGCTGGAGAAAAATCCATATAAAAACTGACCTGGTCCTGGTTCTTGCGCATTTGCCTCTCTCGCTCAAACTGGTTCAACACTTGCTCGTTCTCTTCCTTGAGCATCTCCAGGTCTACCAGGTGCTGCAAAATAAGACTTTAGTCAAGCATTTAGGAAATGAATCAACCATACCTCTTCTTTTTCAAGATAGGCCAGGTCCAGGTTTTCTAGTACGTTGACCACAAGAGGCATCAGATCCTGCAAACAAGTAGTGATTTAGCATACCGTATTTCCTCTAATAAGCGCCCTGCTCCAATAAGCGCCCTAGAGCGAGTTTGAAAATAAGCGCCCCCGCTCTAATGAGCGCCCCCACCCATCAAGGCCATTTTAGCTAGTATGAATTGCTATTTTCGGGGAGTTGCTTTTTATTGCAGAATTTAGAATTGTATTCAAATTTGTCAAAGCACACATCCGCTCAAGTTACGACAGATGGATGTCCAATGACGCTCAACAGGAGTTCACGTCCGGCGGCAATCCAAAAGCGCCTTCGATGGATGTCTACCTCCAGTGGATCGTGGATGCTTGGAACTCACTTCCGGAGGCGGCCATTGCCAAGTCATTCCAGGGTTTGTTTTTTTGCTTTCTTTGCAAAAAAGAACTTCTCCTTTTCAGATTGCGGGATCACTGTCTGCCAACGATCAGACAATAGGGTAGCTTGGGTTAATAACATTAAGATCATCCTTTTCAAAATGAAGAGATTCGTCGCTGATGTAGCCATTTTCTTCGTCCTCTTCGTTGTCCACTTCTTCCGCCCTAGCCGCCTGTCGAACCGAAGAGCGCGCCACCAGCAGTTCAAACTGTCCCTCCGGAATCAGTCCATGTTCCTTGAAGCAGTGGATTTGATTGTCATCGCTTCCATTACCTGATTTTCAAAAAGGGGTGGCGGATAACCGGATGACGAAATTTAAAAATTTTGGGAAAACGACCGGCAAAAACAGAATCCTTGCAATATTTCGGACTAGACTGGCGAATCACATTTAGCAAAAGACTTCGAAAATTGAGCTAAAGAAAGTGTCGGACCCAAGGCGGGAACGAACTTTTGGGGGTGCCGGATAAACGAGGTTTGACTGTACCACCCATTTAGTAGCTCATCTTTCTAGCTACAAAATGGGTGGTAGCTTGCCTGAGAGAAGTGATCAAAAAGTGGGCTAAAAACACAATGCCAATAACACGATTTCGAATCAGGGGGGCGCTAATTAGAGGAAATACGGTAGACTAGAATGGGATCCCTCTGGGTTTTTCAAAGTCTGTTAACCACCAGTTTGCCGATTTTCGGGGTGAAAAGTGTTTTGTCCAACCCGGTTTTAAATCAGTTGGTCAGCCCCAAAGCTTGGTCAGATTTTTTTAGCCGAAAACTCGGTTTTAGGCCGTGTCCCTGCCTCGTCTAAATTAGCAACGCCTAAATGTGCAATGGCTATCCATTTGAAATATGCCAAAAAAAATTCTCGCATTCTATGTTTATGTATTCCGAATCTTAGTAGCTCGAGATCACCAGAAGCAAAACTTTAGGTGAAGTTTAGATCTTTGTTTTTGCTTCTGAAACCATTATAATATATCTGAGGGTTAAACTAAAGCTAATTTACAAGAGAACCGATCAAACTGTACGATTCAATCCAGAAATTCTGATAATGCCATCTTGTAGAGCATAGTTGATTTACTATACAGTCGAGTCTCGATACAACGAACCCTGAAAAAAGGGAGTATTTTGAGTTGGGGAGTTGTGTCGTTGGCGAGTCGGTTGAGTCCCATTCAATCCGGTACTTTTAATAGTCTTTAAAGAAAAATTGGTTGGAGGAGTACTCAGCGGCCCACGAAGGGGTTCAAGGGTTAGATATGCGCTCACAGACTTACCTGCGACATGACACCGAGCAGTATTTTCTATTAAAAGTGTATATATAGAGACTCTTTTGCGCAGCTTCAAGGACTGGGTCCGACATTTTTAGCTCGATTTTGAAGCCTTTGCCAGTTGTCTAAAACTGTTGTTATGTACAAAAGCGATCGGTAAAATCTAAATCCTTGCGATATTTTGGACTAGACTGACCGAAGACAACTGGCAAAAGGCTTCAAAAATCGAGCTAAAAGAAGTGTCGGAACCGAGGTGGGAACCAACTTGAGGGGGTTCGTTTTATCAAAACTCGACTGTATAGAATTCTAATATTTTTTGCTAACAGACAGAAAAAATCGAATCTGGAGACTCGAGAAACATCGAGCCGTAAACTGCCTTGGTCCCCCCTGTGGATTCTTAAAATCGTATTTGTTTATAATCTACCCTTGATATGGTGACACGCCCAAAAAAGTTCGATCCTTATCAGGATCTGACACTATTTTAGACTCATATGCTGAAAAAAAAGTGCCGGATCAAACCCTTGGGGTGTCACTGCATAGAAACTCCATTGCAAAAAGTATGTTTTTGAAAAATCCACAGGGGGGACCAAGACAATTTTGGTCTATTTGGACATGTTTGTCGAGTCTCCAGATTCGACTTTTTCTGTCTGTTACAGTGTTTTCAAGTCTAGGTCAAGGTAAAACTTGACTTAAAACATCAAGGTCGTTATTCTCGATTTTTGTAAGGAAAACGGGTCTGAATTTTTTCCTAAAGTCAGATTTTGCGCTGAACAAACGTACTCTTCAGAATAACGATATCATTTTTGTACGATGAGATATAGCCTAAAGTCAAGGCAAAATCACCTTGATTTTACCGAGGGTCAAGGTCAAGGTAAAATCAAGGTGATTTTACCTTGACTTTAGGCTATATCTCATCGTACAAAAATGATATCGTTATTCTGAAGAGTACGTTTTGTTCAGCGCAAAATCTTGACTTTAGGGGATGGGGAAAAAAATTCAGACCCGTTTTCCTTACAAAAAATCGAGAATAACGACCTTGATGTTTTAAAGTCAAGTTTTACCTTGACCTTGACCTTGAACTTGACCTTGACTTTTGAAAACACTGGTCTGTTAGCAAAAAATATCAAAATTCTATTCAGTAAATCGACTATGCTCTACAAGATCACATAGTCTGAATTTTCGAATCGAATCGTACAGTTCGATCCGTTCCCTTGTTAGAAAACTGATTGTCCTACAAGCAGATTGTGGCTGACACAGCGTGGCTGAAACCCCACTGAAGGTTTTGGCCATCGAAACATACTTAAAAAATGTTTTAGATTTCGTTGGCGGTCGACTTCTCAACAAAAAAGTTTTTGACCAACGCTTGGCTTTTGTTTGTTGGAACGAAGGTGGCCTTGAGAGACGTGAGCTGGGCTGGGGTACAGGCCGTTTGATCGTCACAAATTTGATCGCCGGCTTATTTTGATCGCCACAAAATTGATCGCCGGCTTATTTTGATCGCCACGAATTATTTTTCTGCAAGTGAATCGGTGGACGGATGTCGATGCGAAAAAGTTGAGCAAGAAAGAATGGTCGCAAGGCCTAGTCACTGCTTTGAAGGATGTATAGACTGTTTATTGAAGATTGTTATCGAAAATAGTTGAATAAAGTTGCGATGCTGTTGTTGCTCCTTGACATTTGGTTTGTGGCTTGTGATTGGCTTCTAGTTGTCTGTTAGTGTTTTGAACTCCTGATTCTCGGTCTACACCTTCAATATTTTTTAACTTTCCACCCTTTAGCCATTCTGTACCCCAGATCTAAATTCACTTTCCAATATATAGCTTTCCTAAAAAGAAGTACCCACGATAGGGGAACCCAGGAGGAGAGTACCAAGGTGGTGTTAATTATATGAGGAATGCCCATGAGAGAGTGCCCAAGAGTAGGGTACTCAGGTATACTCAGGTAGTGTTACTTAGCTGAGGATTATGTATGTGGTCATCCAGGTGGACAATCTTAAGTTAGAAAAAATGGTTTATCGATCAAAATAAGCCGGCGATCAAATTTGTGGCGATCAAACGGCCTGTACCCCTGGGCTGTATGGAACTTTTAAACCAAAAAAAGGCTTACTTTCACACTTTCCTGACCATGCTTCTTAATCATGCCCTCAAATTCTTTGTAAATGGCTGACGCTAACATCTGCAAAAAATCAATTTATTGGTAGAAAAAAGCAAAAAAAATTTAAGCAAAACTACTTACTTGGACTTTTTCAGACATTACTCTAAAATCGAAAAAAAATTAAATCAACAACTTGCCACAAAAAAACTGTGCTACCTCGACTCTTCTGAGCCGGCCACTGAGTTTGCAGCACCTCCATAAACAACCTGGAAAAAATGATGATACCGTCGAAAATTTCTTATCAAAAATGTTTTGTTTGAGTGCAAAAACATTCTTGACACCAAAATTTAGTTGCAGTGGACCGCAACAGGCAAGCAAATGGTCGTGCTTGTGGACACAAACACAAAACAAACAAACACTACAGGAAAATCAATTAATCCACCTGTCAACCAACAACTACAGCCAATAAAGAAACAAAACTACTGCTCACTTCACTGCTGCTTGTCGAACTCTGCATTGAATTTAGAGGCGGCTCCATCACTCGCTATTATTGCTCTTCTTTTCCATACACCGTCAAATAAACAACAGCAGGCTGCGTGGATAAATGCGGGGGGATGATGACACAAATTATTACCAGTCAGTCTCCAACGATTTCTATGCTTCCTTCTTGATTTATTGGCCCCCTGTCTTCTTTGCCGCCTCCCACTTTTTTGAAAACAAAACTATCTAAAAGCAGAAATTTATTGGTTTGCCGACTGAAACAATAAGGATATTGGCTTAAAAATTTTCAATCTAATCTTTTAACAGACAGCAAATATTGATTGAATTTCCAGTGAGAAAATTTAGTTTTTTTCAAATTGAGAATAATACGTAAATAGCATATTTGAACGACATGTCCGAATGGTTCAGTGGTATACGTGGTGGATGCGGACTAGAATGCGACTGGTTCGAATCCCAGCAGGGTCAAGTAACTTTATTTTTTATATATATATTTTTTCAGCTGGAAAATAATACATGGAAATCATCTGGTATTTCTAAAGCCTGGATAGAACAGTGGTTGTATTCGGTAGCAGGTCATCTACAAATGGAACCGGTTCGGCTCCACTGGGGTTCGCTCGAATTTTTTCCGGTAATCTTTCATGATTTTTTCAGCTGGACTATAATACGCGGAAATCACTTGAATATCAGAAAGCCTGGATGGAGTAGTAATTATATGCGACAGCAGGCCACCTAGACCACTTAAACAGTTGGCTACCTCTGGTGGTCACTCGATTATTATCTTCCACCAACCTTTACTCAACCATGAAAAATTACTGATCCACATTTTATCATAAAAAAAATCTTTCTTCATAGTCAACAAAAATTGTATGCATCAGATGATTGCACCTAATCAAAAAAAAACAAAATCAATTAATTGGGGCCAAAAAAATTGGAAGAAAACAGGTTGTAGATTATAGATTAGCAATTATTGAAAGCTAAAATTTCTTTGCAAAAATCATAACTATGGGACATTTTCATAGAGATTAGTATTCCACACATAATTTTTACCAAGGATCAAAAAAGCTGAGGTGCAAACATTAGACTTATGAGCGGCCTTCTTAGAAGTTACAGAAAAGGTAGCGAAATTGGTTAGTGTGTGTTTGTTCGGAAGATGTATGCGTTGGTGCGTCCGTAATGCACTAGTGTGCTTTTAGTGGGCATACACACACTTTTTGGAAACAACTAGGGAGAGTGGAGAGAGACAGGCTTGACTAGCAGACAACATGTGACACTGCTACTCTTCAATTAATGCCAGCTTACTACTACTACGTATTAGTCTTGCAAACATTGTTGAAAATTACTTTGCTGGAATAACACTTATAGATTTTCTATTTTTTAAATATTTATGAGCTATTTTAATATTTTTGCATATGAAGTAGGGATACAAAAAACAAAGAAAGGAGAAAATGGAAAAGAAGAATAACTACTCTTTTAAATTTATAATCAATAAGCCTTCTGCACTAAATATGGTCGTATTTGCTAGGCTTGCAAACGGTCAATTTATTTTTGACTTGGTTTTTTTCTTTTTAGCCATTTTCGTTGGCGTTTTCGCTTTTTCTCCTTTTTCGAATTCACGCCTTTTTAATTTTTATTTATTTTTGGAGCACTTGCACCGCAACCCCCCACTCGATTGCACCCCGTGCACCAACTCACCCCCATCACCAATATCTAAAGGGAAAACGCATTACAATCGAGTCTCGCTAATCCGGCACCCCTCAGGACCTGTCCTTTGTTTGACTTTCTTTCTTTTCCGTTTTTTTGAAGAAAAATGTTGATCCAATTGATGACGGGCTGTTTTGACCAGAGTGATGACGGGATTCGGCGTGATCAAAAGGCGGCCAACGAGATCCAATTTGCGCTAATGCTGTTCTATGTTCATCCATGATTTCACTGGCTGTCACTGATTATCTCTTTTGCTAAATCCCACCGATAATCTATCATTTGTCTCGCAAATTTTTGTTTTTAATTTCCTGTGATGACTTGGTCGTCCACGTCCATAAAGAATAGAAACATACATCTTTGTCGCTGCCCACATCGCTGTTTTCACGATCCCTCCGCGAAGCTGCAAATCGGCCAAGCATCGAGAAGTTGATCAATTCGTCATGCGCAAAGCGCTCCACCTCTTCCACAAGACTTCTAACCTACGGCGTTGAATCCGTTTTGATCAAGTATCGCAAGAGCAACTTCTCTGTAACTAAAATGGCAAAAGTTTTTAACATTGTTGACACGACTTTAACAAGACAAACCTCCCTTCAACACGAAAAAGTGTAGTTCTCAGCAGGTTCTTCAAATCGTAATTTTTGGCCCATTGAAGATGATTTAAGAGCTTTTCAGGAGTTACAGGAGGTTCCATCAACAGCAGCTAGAGAAAGTCAGCATGAAAAATATTGCATCCTGTAAATCTTACATCTTCCAAGCTGTGCTTCAAGTAAGGCATCTGGTGTGCCACGGCAAACACAATCGATGGATGTATGAATTCTGATCGGAGCCTTCCATTCTGGCCACACATCCGAAGTAGCGGCTTGACTAAGTCCACCATTTGAATTTGACTCTCTTCCAGAGCATTTCTTAGTTCCAAGGTCATGCTGATGAAGTACTCGCCTGAACCCATATTTATTTAAAAATGCAAATAAAGTAACCATTTTTACCTTTATCCCCTCGTCCAAACATTGAATCATGTGGAGTTGCAGAATTCCCTTACTGACGTAAAAAGACTTTCCCTGTACCTTCAAATGGACTGACGAAGGATTTTCAGCTAACGATGGATTTTCGAAATCAAGATCGTAACCAGGCTTGAGTTGACATGGAAATGGCGATGGATCAAGTAAAGCCTAGAAGAAAGAACAGTGAAATACAACACAATCGCTAAGACACCTTACTTCTGCGAGAGCTGGACAAATGACACTAAAATATATTTCATGCGAAAAGACTGCTTTAGGATCAAAACCAGCTAAAACGGATTTAATCACACTCAAAAAGGCATAGGACATAACTTACCATTGATCATGAAGCTCCATTGGCCAGATTTCGCTAAAGAAAAAACAACTAAACAATAAATACACAAATAATGTTGTACCACAATCGTAAACCAGTTTGTGAATAGCTTCATCAAGTCCCAGCTTGGCAGCCTCTTCAATCTTTGATTGAAATCCCAACTAAACAGATATGGACCATTAAAAATAGAGAATCGTATCAAAAACTCACATGATCATAGGTTAAAAGATAATTGAATAGCTTGTCTAACACCAAATTTGCCCGAAGAGCAACGGCTGCAATGCTTAGAGCGCGAAAATCGGCGTAGATTGGTCTTTGAGTCGGATAGATCTGATAAAGCAATTCGCGGAAACAATGCTCATCACAGCAGTCAATGGTCAGAACATCAGGATCATCACTCTTTCCGGATTTTTGGATGACAGAGGCTTAAAAAGGAAAAGTAGAATAAGCTGACACGACAAAATACCAACTCAAAACAGGAGAATGCATCTGCAGCAGAGTCTTGTAGGTCTTTATTTGCTTAGCACTACTCGAATGTATCAAGAGTGTATCAGAGAATTTCACCAAAAGATCACCTTCACTGAAGTCAGGTAATGGATCGAACATCTAGAAAACTTCGTCAATGTCAATTCTAAAACCACAGCTACTTACTTTGTAAACGTAACGAAGGCTGATCTTTATTTTTGCGATGTTGTAGTCATTGACGTGGATTACGAATGGCGGGACTCGGTTACCGAATTCTAAAAATTTATGGGATTGTCAAAATTATTAACAGTTGACTGATGTTACCAACGACATCAGCGTCAACAAGCTCCCACATCCCTTCCTCAACGCAAGCATGGATACGAAGCTGGACAATTGAACGCCATTCTACATTTTCCTGACAACATTTAGCAATGACTTGGATCATAGGCCTTTCCTGAAAAAATCACAATGTCGGGATATTATCAGAAAGTCAGAATTATCAGAAAGTCAAATGGTTACCCCATCATTTACAGCGACCAAGTGAAAGTCAATAAGACCAAGAGAAAACACTAGGTTGCTGCAGGCTTCCATCTCATCAACTGTTTTCACCAAAGCACCTTCTATTGGGCCCTCTTCATCAGTTTCCAGCGAGCAACGAATAAAAAGCTTTTCCGGATCATTTCCATTAAATTCTTGAGACTCACTGAACAGCACCAGAAGAGGAACACGACGCTCATCACATGTTGAGAAAGCCTGAAAATTAATTTATTGGCCAATAAAATGGCGTTAGTTGACTAACCAATTCATCCAAAATTTGCAAGTCCTCTGATGAGATCATTCTTACAGCTGCTAAAGAGAGGAGGAACAGAGTGACAGACTCACAGCACGAAAACCTAGAATAAGTTTATAAATGTCGTCAGTGAGTTCAACACGATTGAAGTGAACTAACACCAACACAACATGATCCATATGGTGGGGTTATCCTTCGCCAAAAAGTTAACTCGCCAATCGATTGTTTCGCCAAACGATAAACTAACCAAATTGAGTCTCACCAAACAGTTAACTCACCAATTGATTAACTCGCCAATTTTATTTCGCCAAAGGATTAACTCGCCAAATTTCTTCTGGCCAATCAATCAGCTGACCATGTTCTTTGTCGCCAAACCGTTAACTCCCCATTTTACTTCCGTCACATGATTATACACCATTTTGCACTTTTTCTTATTTTGCACTCATTTTCAACCTCAATTGTCTGTCGCTTTATTTCCGTAGCTTTCCCCCGTAGACCCTCTTAAGGGGCATACACAACTAGGAGGTCAATGAGGCCTCAATCAGACTCCGCGAACAGCACCCGCAGTCTTTTTTAGCCTCCACACTCTATTCCCAATGAGATTTGGAAAATGGAACATTGGAAAATAACTCCGGGACGGGACAGATGGAAAAAAAATTTCGGGAAAAATTCCGGTACTGCAAATACATATAAAATCCCTTCGGGACGGTACGGGACGAGAGTCCCGTCCCGCCATCATCTCTACTCGAAAGTCTAACTATAGAGTCGGTAACTGTAGAATTTCTCGTATATTGTACAAGTAATTTTACAGTTACCAGAGTACAGTTAATTTAATTTTCCTCTGCTCATAAGATAAAAAACCAGCTGGTCATCCACGAATATTTAATTTTTTTTTAAATTTACCCGGTCTGCAGTATATTCGAGAATTACCTTTATTTTCCCAAGCTAGAGTGGTAGTCTTATTCATTTTCACTTTACTATTCTGCTTATCAGACTGTTGTTCGGCTACTAACTGAAGTTAAACGACGAGCAAGGTTAACCACAAGAAAACAACACTGAAGAGTACAGCAAACATACTTTTGATAAAGTGGATTGCGTCCCGTCCACCTCTCCTGCTTTTTTTGCCGGTTGTCTGACGTTAATAGTGCCAGCCATCTGTTTCCCATTTTTTATATTTTCGGGACACCTTCTTGATCTTATTTCCTGTGTGCCGGCCGCCTTCTGTCTCGTCCAAGACGATTCTGCCCGGTTGGGACAAAGACTATGCCTTTGCTTGGGAAAGAAGACATTTTTAAAAAACAACTCACTCGAATTCCTTGGTCTCACAAAACTCGCACCCAATTCTTTAAACTTTATTTTTTCGGCAGCAAGTCTTAAATTACGAGTAAAATTTTTAGGCTAATTTGTACCACAGGTCGAGATGAGCTTGAGAATGTGAGCTGCAGGCTGGCCTGTGCCGGGCTCAAGTCAAAAACTGCTGGTTGAGTTGGAACGAGAAAATTTGGTCTGGTGCACAGGCATGAGTCAAAGGTAAAATTGGTCCAATTTACAGACTGTAATTTCTCTGCATTTCGACTCTGGTTAAAATGTCTTCTTTCTAACAAAAAAAAACATTGCAAACCTCTCATTTCGCAAAAAATTGCAAAAGCTAAAACAAGGAAAAAAAAGCTGTGTAAGAGAGCACTTTTTCTCTAACTATCTGGCATTTCGTCAAACCCAGCAATTTGTTTAGTCATGAATAAATGTGGCTATATATATCAGCTCTTTCTTATGTTGTGTGTTCATTCCAAATGGACATATACTAAAATTGGAACAATACAGAGAAGATTAGCATGGCCCCTGCGCAAGGATGACACGCAAATTCGTGAAGCGTTCCAAATTTTTTTGCCATTTTTTTTTGTAAAATATGGGCGACGGTAAATTTTTTTTATGATAAATTCATTCATTCCTACTTGGAATTTGAATTTTGGCTATTTGATGCATGTTTTTCCAGCTTAGGCTCAGGGTAGGCCAGCGCATGTTAGCCGGGACTAAAAATGTCTTACGAACTACAAAAAAACTAGGGGCAACATGCGCCTATTGGCGCCATTATCGTATTTTGAAATTTTATAAAATATTAATCCGTAACATACCCCCTGGTTACTCCTTCCTGGGTAACAACACCCAACTGCCCCGCTTTTATCTACCCTTCTTCTGGATACCCCTCCTCCTGGGTATACTACTCTTGGCTAACCCCTCCTGGATACCCTCCTTCTGGATACCCATCCTCCTGGCTACCCTCTCCTGGATACCCCCTCCTGGGTATCCTCATCTAGGCTACCAACTAAGCTCTATTTTCTGTCGGTGAGATACCTAACATGGGTTTGCTAAACATAGCAAAAAGTTAGGCTTGAACACAAAAATCCACGCTAAATCCAGATTAAAATCCACCATCTCCAATTTGGAAGGCAAGGAAAAAAATTTTAGAGGCAACTTCATTTATCCGTGTTTGTTTTTAAAAGAAAGCCAAGATGTTGTACTTAAGGGTTCCGCTGAGATATCTAACATCAGTATGCTAAACATGGGAGAAAATCTTGCGTGCACAAAAATGGTGACCCACACACCCACACATGCCAAATACTATTAGGTTGTGTCATAAGTTCAAAGCGCAATGATTTCAGCATTTTATTCGAAAACAAATCCAACAGCATTAATCAAAAGCTAATCAACAAAATAATCTCCATCAAATTCCACTACTTTTTCCCATCGTTCTTGCAAGCGAGCAATTCCTTGGACATAAAATCCGGCTGGCTTTGAATAAAAGAAGTTGTTGATATCCTGAGAAATTTCTTCGACCGAACCATACTGCTTCCCTCGTAGAAAATGTTGAAGTGATCGAAAAAGATGGTATGACTATGGGTGGATGATATGGATGGTATGGATGATGACTTAAGTCGTATAGATATGCAAAACAGCCCAATTAAAAAAAAACAATGTGTAGCAAACTTTAGGCTTGGCGCTTCGAACTTATGACACAACCTATATATAGATATATATATAGAGATAGGGGATGTATTTACAGCGAGATGATCACGGTCTTGTTTTTGAATAAATTGATGAAGAACTGGCGAGTGATTACTTGCAGCGGGTTAACGGCCGAGGAGTGCTAACTTAAGTTGATCTTCACACAGCAGTTATTCCAGCGGCTGAACTAACTTTGACTGGCATTGAGTAACTTCCAAATAAACGACGATTCTATTGATTTTGAACAATAGTTCAGTGTTTTAAAGTGTTTGGTTTTGGACTACTCTCATATTTTTGGTAGCAGGCCTCAAGAGTTACGCAATTTCGCAATCGTCTCTAATCGCGCTCCTCTCTCTGATTCGGTCACCCTCTATCAAGTTATTGGAAAATTCCACATTATAGAAAATACGGTAGAAAACTAAACTCTAATTATTAAGACCCTACTTAGGGCTCTGATTAAGCCACCATGAGTGCAAGTTCGCTGCTATTTATCTTAATTGAAACTATTTTTGATGATTAATCAGAACTCCTAACTTATGGGTGCTAATTCAAAATCGTTCAAAAATAGTTATCTCGATCATAAGACCCCAATCTGTATTTTTGAACAGAAAAAATCAGCACTCTGGGTCAAAATCAGCCGAATACTGAGAAGCAGTGCAGGGAATTTTCAATTTTCTCGTCTTCGTCCTCGTACTTCGTACTCGTCCTCGTACCGACTTTTTGAAATCGCTCGTACTCGTCTTCATCCTCGTAGTACGAGCCTGAAATTGGCTCGTACTCGTCTTCGTCCTCGTCTTTTTCTCGTCCTTTGTTTTTTTGCTCGTACTTTGCTCGTACTTTGTTTCAGAAAATAAAAAAGAGTAATTTTTATTGAAAATCGATACATTTTTGAACTAAATGCTTATATATTACTTTATATTACTTATTATATTACTTTTAAAACAGGTGTATTGGAAAAAATTTCTTGCCTATTGTGGAGTGCGATCTCTGAAAGAGCTAGGGATCAAATTCCTCACTTTGCTTGGCATTTCCATTGCCGCCGATCAAACAGCCGACGCTCTGTTTGAAGATGACGACGAAGAGGCTCAACGCATTGTCGATTAACACCTCAAAAAAATAGTCGAAGAACTAGCAAAGAGAAAAAAAAATCTCAAGCAAATGTTTCAATAAGAAATCAGACCTTTTGATTAAAAATTGTTAAAATAATAGGAATTTTTGTAAAAATAAACAATTTTGGTAAAAAAAGATTTAAATGAAGAAAATTATAGCTAGGACGAGTCGTCTTTGCCCTTCGTCTTCCGTCCTCGTCCTTGCCCCGTCGTCCACGTCCTCGTACTTGTAATTTTTTGAGCCTCGTACTTCGTACTCGTCCTCGTACCGACTTTTTGAAATCGCTCGTACTCGTCCTCGTCCTCGTAGTACGAGGACGAGGACGAGTTCCCTGCACTGCTGAGAAGTTAGCCCGTTGGGGAGCACTGAAATACAGGGTGACACAAAACTACTGCACCATTTTTAAAAAATTTGCGTAGGTAGCTCCTTGCCCCATCGCCTTTCCCAGGAAAATCGATGGCCGTGGTTAAGCTATCTGGCAGCTGCCTTAAAGAAAACCAAAAGATTCAATGTAAAACACTGACTAAATAATAAACAATTTTATACACAAATAAATCAATAATTACATAATATCACATTATTTTTTCATGTACTTTACATTCAAGCTCAAAAAAGAACAAGTAAAATGAATTACCGTAATTATTCTAATAGAAACCCCGTCTCTAATAGTAACCAACCCCTACCCCCTATTTTTTGACTAAAATTTCAGAGTTAGGGTTATTTTTGACAAGAAAAACTGGCGACTAACGGCGCCATACAATAACGGTGAGACTGACTGAAGAATGACTTCGAGTTCGTAAAATTAAAATATTTCAAAAAGGCGGCAATTCAAACGCTTTTTTCCGAATATTTTGCGTAATTTTCGAAGGTAAATGAAATTTGACGTAAAATTTTTCGGAGTTCCGAGTTATCTCCCGATTTTAAAGGGCGAAATATCGTCGCTAGTATTAGACATCCAATACTAAAAAGATAGAGAAAAAGTTCTAGTATGGGGCCTTGAAAAATTCAGAACGAATGATAAGACATGTCGTGGGTAACGATTGAAAAGAAAAAAAAACAAAACGTGACGGACACCAAAAAAATCACTCCATCGTAATACTAAGTAGAGATTGACAATTTCAAGTTTTTTAGAGGATTGAAAAATAGTAACCCCGGGGTTTCTATTAGAATAATTACGGTATCATATTTAGCAGCTAAAATGTTGGTTCAGTTAAATGTATAAGCAAATTATTAGGTTAAAAGGGCATACCAGAGCGTTACACGGAGAAAAGGCGGGGGGACCAGCGGTTTTTCTTTTTCTCAAAACATTTTTACATGCGTTCTCATCTAGATTTTTAAAGTTTTCTGCCTAACTTTCAAAAGTAGTATGAGGTCATCAATATTAGATTTGACGCAAAACGAGTGAAAATGGTACGATTCGAAAAAATTTGCTGGTCTCCTTAACTTCCAAATTGCTAATCCCAAAAATTGCTGGTCCCCTCGCCTTAACTTTTTGAAAGGCCCTGGTATGACCCTTTCTAAATAAACAATATTTTTAAGGATCAAATTGAATTGTTGCCCTAAAGTCTGAATTCTTGCCCCTTTTTCAAATTTCAAATAAAAAAACTGAAATCTTGTCCCTTTTTCTGAAATTTTGCCCATTTTTAATCAAAATCGGGTAAATTTCTCCGATCTGGCGTCTTCGATGAAAAAATCGGAGTGATTAAGCCGATTTTGATTAAAAAGAGGAGAAATTTCAGAAAAAAGGCAAGATTTCAGTTTTTTCACTTGAAAAGGGACAACAAATAATTAAAAAGGGGCAAGAATTCAGACTTCAGGGGCAGAAATACTTTAAGGTGTTCACGTAGCCAATAATCCGAAATCGTACTCGAACAAAAGTCGAAGTACGTGAATAGAGTTGTTACACAGTTAACTCGGTTTTTCCAAAAAAAAATTGCACTTATTTCTTGTTTTTATGCTATTTTTTCTCTAAAATTTTGAGCAGGTCACCCCACGTTTGAAAGCCTAGAATGTTGGCTACCCAATGGTGTAAAAATTTCTTGGTTTAGTTCACAAAAATGTATATGTTTTATTACAAACGCGTTCGAACTATTTCAAATTAAAAGTTCGAAAATAATTGTTTGTAATAAAATATATACATTTTGTGAACTAAACCAAGAAATTTACACCATTGGTACATTCTAGGCTTTCAAACGTGGGGTGACCTGCTCAAAATTTTAGAGAAAAAATAGCATAAAAACAAGAAATAAGGGCAAATTTAAAAAAAAATCGAGTTAACTGTGCAATAACCCTATACGTGAATGAGCCATAAGCTTTCGAGGCATTCTTAGTACCGTATTTCCTCTAATTAACGCCCCCTGATTCGAAATCGTGTTTTGGCATTGTGTTTTAGCCCACTTTTTGATCACTTCTCTCAGACAAGTTACCACTCATTTTGTAGCTAGAAAGATGAGCTACAAAATGGGTGGTAACTTGCCTGAGATAAATGGTGAAAAAGTTGGATAAAAACACAATGCCAAAAACACGATTTTGAATCAGGGGGGGCGTTAATTAGAGAAAATACGGTATTTACTTTTTTTACTTTTGAGCAGCACACATAATATAGTATCAAATCTAAGAATCCTTAAAAATATTATCTTTTAAAATAACATAATAAGCAAATGCAAACCAATGCAAACGCTTCAAAATATTATAAACGCTGACACTTGAAACTGCTTTATTTATTTTCCAAAATCAGAAGGCGATGTTTTTAAACGCTCCACGGAATTTTTTTTTTAAATCAAGTCCACTCAAAAGTAATTTTTTAAATTTTTTTTGAGCTTTTCAGGGCCTAATTAGTGAAAAAATACACTTTTTAAAATTAAAAAAAATATATATTGCCACAATAGGGGGACTAAAAGGCTCTAGTGGAGAATTCGTGTCCAAAATATGCCTTGGTCCCCCTGTTGTTTTTCGTGAAAAAGAGCTTGGCTCCCCTGTTGTTTTTCTTATCAAAAATGCCTTGGTTCAAAACACTAACAAAATAATTTACAAAATGTAACATTATTCAAACATTAATTCAACATCAATTCAATGAACAGGGGGACCAAGCTCTTTTTCACGAAAAAACAACAGGGGGACCAAGGCATATTTTGGACACGGATTCTCCACTAGCGCCGACTAAAATTTTACCTAAATGGATACATGGATTATCCTCTAAAAGACCAAAAAAATATATAATTTCAACATAATTTCGCGCATCTCAACTCGAAACCTCTTAGCCGCTGGGCTTGAAGGGCGTTTTATTAGGCGTCTTTTTAGGCCAAGAGCTAAAGTTGAGTTTACGACCCGGCTTACCCATAAGAACGTTAAGAATAAAGAGATTTCTAAATGGGAAGTGGGCTAAAAAACGTGACGAACATTTAGCGTTACATCATTCCTAAAAAAAATATTATATGCAGACTAGAATAGGTTGTTGCCACAGATGTGGCACCATCGCTGGCGCCGAAGACCTGCGTAGAGTCTCTTTAGGTACCATCCAGGTGGTTCGTGTACCATCCCGGGGGTTTGGGTACTATCCAGGTGGTTTAGGTACTATCCAGGTGGTTAAGGTACCATCCAGGTGGTATGGGTGCTATATAGGTAGTTTGGGTGCTATATAGGTAGTTTGGGTATTATACAGGTAGTTTGGATACTACCCAGGTGGTCAAGACCTGAGTTTTTTTTTGTTCAAATAAAAATAATAATGTTTGCTAACACTAGAGGTGATGACGGGACGGGATCCCGGTCCCGCCCGATCCGATTTTGGTCCCGAACCGGTTTCATCACCTCTAGCTAACACCAAGATTTGGACCTGTGACCTAAATAATATGACTTGGTCTCGAAAGGAAAACATTTTTGGAGCGTTAACTGTATGTCGTGACGGACATATCAGGTCATACGGAAAGTATTGACACAAAATTTCAAATCCTTGTATCTCGCTCATTTGTTAACATTTTGTGGCAATCTTTTTTTTGTTTTGTAGCCCTGAGTCTACTCTATGGGAAATAACTGAACTTTATTGAACAACTGTCTTTCAACAACTGTAAATTCGACTGACCAAGGACAAGATCGCTGATCTTGGATGGGAGATTCTGCCGCACCCGCCTTATTCTCCAGATTTGGCTCCTTCGGATTTTCACCTGTTCTTGTCAATGCAAAACTATCACAGAGAGAAACAACGTTGAACAAGTGAAAGCGGATTTGCAAGCGTTCTTTGAGTCAAAGCCAGCGAATTTCTTTGCTAGAGGAATTGCAAAATTGCCAGAAAGATGGGAAAAAAGTTATTGATGCGGAAGGATCCTATTTTGTTGAATGATTTGTTTATTGTTGAATAAAGTTCAGTTATTTCTCATAGAGTAGACTCAGGGCTACAAAACAAAAAAAAGATTGCCACAAAATGTTAACAAATGAGCGAGATACAAGGATTTGAAATTTTGTGTCAATACTTTCCGTATGACCTGATACATACATCCGACAACAGCGCTATAGCAAATAGTAAAATAGTGGTCTGGTGTGAAAATATTTAGGACAGAATAGCTTAAAAAAAATATTCCGCAATCTGCTGTCATGGATTTACATATTGCTTTAGAAAAGGCTACCTAAAACATGATTTTAAAGGTTTTTGTCATCTGCATTTTCAGCTTCATTGCTGATCTCTTCAGCTGCTTTGGAAATATCTGCGACCACTCCATCAACTCGTTCATTTGGCTTCTTGACTGCTTCTAAATTCAAAATATATTTTAGAACCAACTGAAATTTTTTCTGGGGATGATGGTGCTAGGCATGTTTTTGTTTCGTTCACTATATTTAGTTGTTCTGACGCAGAAGTCAGGTATAATAAAATTTATTCGGACGCCTTTTTATACAGTCCCTCTCCATATATTTCGGGTACCTGAGTTCGTCTCCGCCTAGGGTTTTAAATTTTTTTTGCCAAATGTGATTTGTCAGTCTAATTTCGAAAATTGCACAGATTCTGATTTTATCGGTCGTTTTTGAAATCAATAATAGTTTTGCTATTGAGACCCACGTCTCTCGATAAAGTGCGCATGGTTTTGGAAAATGGATAGATCTTCAGGTACCCGCACTATACCGAGACTGAGCCTAAATCCATCTTACATTCAAATTTTTAACTAAAATCACGTTTTTGCGGTTTTAATGAATTTAATGGTTTAATCGGTTTTCATAATGGCTAAAGGGCCCTATTGACCTATCCGGGGCCATTTTTTCCTTTGGTCCCCCCTTTGGTTTTTTTTGAAAATTTTGATGTGAAATTTGTGAACATTGTGAACACAAATTGAGCCTAGGCCTAACCCTGGAGACATTTTGGAAATATTTCACATCAAAATTTTCAAAAAAAACCAAAGGGGAGACCAAAGGGAAAAATGGCCCCGGATAGGTCAACAGTGCCGGCTAAAGTTCGGAATCTGTGTTGTGCCCAAAAACGTGTTTTGACCACTTTTTCAGTCGTTTTAGCATGGTTAAAGTGCATAAAAAGAGTTTTTAGGTGGGGCTCGATAATTTTTCAAAAAAAAATTTTTGACCGAAAATTGACTTTTTGACCAAAATTTTCATTTCTTCATAACACACAACACAGTCCTTGCAGATTTCGCACAGGGCAATCAAATTAAGAACCATGTTTTCTAAAACAAGCAATAAAAAATGTGAGAGCAAAACTTGTCCGACCGAAAAAACTGCAACATAGAAAAACTACAAAAATGAAAATTTTGGTCAAAAGGTCAATTTTCGGTCAAAAATTTTTTTTAAATTATCGAGCCCCACCTAAAAACTCTTTTCTACACTTTAATCATGCTAAAACGACTGAAAAAGTGGTCAAAACACGTTTTTGGGCACAACACAGATAACGAATTCCTGCCTTCATAATACCGTAATTCCTCTAATAGAAGGCCTCAAAGCCCCCCCCCCTAAATTTTGACTAAGATTTCAGAGATAAGGCCATTTTCGATTTGCAATTTCGAGATTTTTAGGAGGTTGAAAAATAGAAGCCCACGGGCTTCTATTTTTGTTACATATAGGTTAAATTACGACTATTTCTATAAGATCTACGCGTGTAGCACAGTAGGTTGGCTTCCTCCTTTCTAAGTTACAACACCCAGTCGTTGGTATACCCTGGTAAATAGAATATATTTTGCAAATAACTTTAATTGCAATTTTTTCGCAGTAAAAAGGCTGACTTGAAACTTTTTTCGTTATTGAAGAGGATTTTTTACCACGATTAGCTGTATCTCGAGCAGCCTTTAGCAAAGGAGCATCTATAGCTTTGGCATTGTCCTGCTTAGCCTGGTTGACTTCTTCTAATTTGACCCTGCCTCCTGGCTGTCTTTCTGCCAGAAACTCTCCTTGACCACTTCTGATCTCGTCATTCACTTCGTTGTTTTTGTTAGCTGCTGCACCCGCAGGCTCACCTTCATCTCCGGGCTCACCTCCATTTACATCTCCGTCTGAATTTACTAAAAAAAGAATTTTGGTAAATTGGAAGTTTCGAGAAATGTACCTTCAGCTGCTTTGTGAGACATATCAGCAGCGGCAGCAGCAGGATCTGCGTCTACATCTTCTGCTTGAGGCGCCAGCACTAAAGCTGCTATTGTAGTTGTGGTAGTGCTGCTACCTAAAATTCTAAACCTCTAAAATTTTCAATGGTTTTGGGGACTACTGGAGAATCCGTTCCATTTTTTGCCTTGTGCCTTGGTCCCCCATGTTGATTTTTTTGAAATTTTTTCAAACACTAAAAATCAACAGGGGGACTAAGGCATATTTGTTGAAAAATCAACAGGGGGACCAAGGCATATTTGTTGAAAAATCAACAGGGGGACTAAGGCATATTTGTTGAAAAATCAACAGGGGACCAAGGCATATTTGTTGAAAAATCAACAGGGGGACTAAGGCATATTTGTTGAAAAATCAACAGGGGGACCAAGGCATATTTGTTGAAAAATCAACAGGGGGACCAAGGCATATTTGTTGAAAAATCAACAGGGGGACCAAGGCATATTTGTTGAAAAATCAACAGGGGGACCAAGGCATATTTGTTGAAAAATCAACAGGGGGACCAAGGCATATTTGTTGAAAAATCAACAGGGGGACCAAGGCATATTTGTTGAAAAATCAACAGGGGGACCAAGGCATATTTGTTGAAAAATCAACAGGGGGACCAAGGCATATTTGTTGAAAAATCAACAGGGGGGACCAAGGCATATTTGTTGAAAAATCAACAGGGGGACCAAGGCATATTTGTTGAAAAACAACAGGGGGACCAAGGCATATTTGTTGAAAAACAACAGGGGGACCAAGGCATATTTGTTGAAAAACAACAGGGGGACCAAGGCATATTTGTTGAAAAACAACAGGGGGACCAAGGCATATTTGTTGAAAAAAACAACAGGGGGACCAAGGCATATTTGTTGAAAAATCAACAGGGGGACCAAGGCATATTTGTTGAAAAACAACAGGGGGACCAAGGCATATTTGTTGAAAAATCAACAGGGGGACCAAGGCATATTTGTTGAAAAACAACAGGGGGACCAAGGCATATTTGTTGAAAAACAACAGGGGGACCAAGGCATATTTGTTGAAAAACAACAGGGGACCAAGGCATATTTGTTGAAAAACAACAGGGGGACCAAGGCATATTTGTTGAAAAACAACAGGGGGACCAAGGCATATTTGTTGAAAAAACAACAGGGGGACCAAGGCATATTTGTTGAAAAATCAACAGGGGGACCAAGGCATATTTGTTGAAAAACAACAGGGGGACCAAGGCATATTTGTTGAAAAACAACAGGGGGACCAAGGCATATTTGTTGAAAAATCAACAGGGGGACCAAGGCATATTTGTTGAAAAATCAACAGGGGGACCAAGGCATATTTGTTGAAAAATCAACAGGGGGGACCAAGGCAAAAAATGGGAACTGATTCTCCAGTAGAACCTGGTTTTGCATAAAATCTGGTATCGTTAACTTTAGACAGCTTTTGAAAACTAAAAAGTAAGCTGTTGCTAGACTGATAAGAATAATTATGAATAATTATCGAACCTCAGTAACCCGTGATTTTGATAACCCAGCACCTTAGGAGTGCCTGGTCATACAGGTTTGACTGTATAATAAAAAGTCGGGTTCCTTTTTCGCATGGGGGTTTTTTTATAAGGAGCGAGTTTCTAGACTAATAAAAAGTGTGCACATTGTACCTGCGATCATACCACCAAATTGAAAAGTGTAAGGGAGGCAGATATCAGAGAAATAAGAAACAGGCCTAGGGCGACCCGATAGCTCAAAAGCGCCGACTTGCAAGGAGGATATCGTGGGATCGCATTTTTCCTGGGCCTGTACAAAAGCCGTATGCGGCCACTGGCGTACGCTTACTAAAGATCGGGCCTCTCGAATAAATCGCTGCCAGCATTATGCTTTTGCAAAAATTGCGCCAAGCGCCAGCACTCGACACCGCCGCCCAAAAATCGCATTTTGCCCGGTGCCGACCCAGCGTAGTGCAAAAAAAGGGCAGATTTCATTGGAGCAATTTTGAAAAATTAATTGAATCCTACCATTTTTAGGCGTAGCCGATTGAACAGGAGGTGCAGCTCCAACAGCTTGTAGAATAGGGGGTGGCTGAGGCATTTGATCATTATTGCCATTAATTGGCACTACTGATTTAGCTGCTGGTGACAATGATTCCGTAGCAGTAGTAGCAGATGTAGTTGTGAGACTGGAAGTGGTCTTAAAAGAGCTGGAAGGGTTGAGCGCAATATTTGGAGGACTGTTTGATTTGAGTTGAGCTATTAATTCGTCTTTTTGAGCAATCTCTTTGGTTAGTCTACAATATAAAAAGATTAATTCCGGCCTGTATGAAAACAGCTGATTTAAACCTACTTTTCAATGATATTCTTTTGCATACTGACTACATTGTTTTTTTCCGTATTATTTTGCTGTCTGAGGTCATCCAGTTCACCTCCTTGTTTTTTCTTTAAAAAAAAGATATTTTTATTTTTAATGCCGTAAAAGAGCGGTGAAAACCCCCCAGATAACCACCCCCCTCCAAATAACCCTCCTCAAATAACCTCCCTTAGGTCAAAACTTTTTTGTCTTGGAAGGAATTAGGCTTAGGTTTAGGCCAAAGGTAGGCCAGTGTTTTCAGAAGTCACACTATCACACTTGGGTCACACTAACTTCACCGACCTTTTTATCTAAAATTTTGTTTTTATCTCAGATGTTTACATCATCTAGCTGAGATTTTCTCCATCGATTCGGTGGTCAGACGCTCCAGTTAAAAATAATTTTTGACAATATCACACCAAGTGTGACCTTAAAGTCACACCTATTCATAAAAAGTGTGACTTTAAAGTCACACTTGGTGTGATTTTGTCAAAAATTATTTTTAACTGAGGCTCTGACCATCGAATCGATGGAGAAAATCTCAGCTACAAGATGATGTAAAACATCTGAGATAAGAAACAAAATTTTAGATAAAAGGTCGGTAAAGTGTGATAGTGTGACTTTGAAACACTGGTTAGGACGGCCCCATTTCCTTCCAAGACAAAAATTTTTGATCTAAGGGGGGATCTATAGAAGTTTTACGGTAGTTCTAATTAAAAACTCACAGCCAACTTCTTAGCTTCGTCTAGCTCATTTTGCAGATTTTGGATTTCGGTTTCCTTGTCTCTTTTGCTACCCTCCAAGTCTTCAATCGCTGACTTTTTGCGGCCATTCTCACTCATACACTCTAAACTGACAACAATTTAGAGGGGTATGCTCACCTGTTGAAAATATGTCCCCGCCAATTCAAAAATTTGTCCTAATCATTGAAATTCTATACAGATTTTTTAACTTGCTTTCCAATAAAACAAGGCCTAGAATTTAATTTTAGGTATAGTTATGTCAGAAACCAAGATGAAAAATCCGTATAGAAGTTTAATGATTAGGAAAAAATTTTGAATTGGCGGGGACAAAATATGAACAGGTGAGCATGCTCCTTTAAAGGGGCACACCAGCGCGTTACACTGCAATTAAAGCGATGACTAGCAATTTCTTTTTCTCATAACTATTTTCTATAAGCGTTCTCCTGATCCGACGAAAATTTTCTGCCTATTTTTTAAAGGTAGGATAAGCTCATAAATATCAGATTTGACATGAAACGAGTGAAAACAAGGACAATTTTTGAAAAATAGCTGGTCCCCGCCTTAATTTGCAGTGTAACGCACTGGTATGCCTCTTTAAGCTAATACTGTTGAACTCCGTTATAGTGCGACCCCTGGGGACCGACCACAATTCGCACTATAACGAGACTTGCACTGTATCGGGACCAGTGTTTGGACCTCGTACTCGTACTTCGTACTCGTACTCGTACACGTACTCGTACTACGAGTACGAGTCCGAAGTACGAGAAGAAATTTCAGTGGTACGAAGTACGAGTACGAAGTACGAGAAAAAAATTTGGAGGTACGAGGTACGAGTACGAACAGCGTCAAAATACAAGTATTAATAGATTAACTGACAATTTTTCACTTAGTGAAATTCCGTTTTGTGAAATGTTTATTTTGAAATTATCAAAAAATTATATATTGTTGAAAAATAGCAAAAAACGAGGTTTTGATAGACTACAAGAGGTCTTTGTTTTCAAAGTCCGTCGCGAGTTCTCTCAGATATTGTCGGACCTCTTTTCTGGCCCTATCTTTTTCATCTCCTACGAACAGATCCATCGTCTCGTCTACCACTATGCTTATGCCAATGACTACATCACCCGTTGAGAGAATGTTCAGCCAAATGACCCTCCACAGTGCGAATCACAAAGCAAATACTGGCGCTTCACGACTTAAAAGCCGGATTTTAATGTCTTTTAATAAAAATACATTGAAAAATAATTTTTGAACTGATTTTCAAATAACTCATGCGTTCTTTTTTAAACACATTAATAAATAATGTTGTGAGAAATAAGTACTTAATAACTAATATTTTTCTTTTAAAATTTTCAAAATAACGAGCAAAAATAAAGTGGAACTAAAAACTACTGAAATTTCAAGACTATGGAAAGAAGTAAGAAGTGAGAGTCATTATTTTTGTAGTACGAGTACGAAGTACGAGCAGCAAATGTTTGTAGTACGAAGTACGAGTACGAAGTACGAGCAGCAAATGTTTGTAGTACGAAGTACGAGTACGATATACGAGCTTTAAATTTTTGTTGTACGAGGTACGAGTACGAAGTACGACGGCTGAAATTTAGCAGTACGAAGTACGAGTACGAGTACGACCATTTCCTGAAAGTCCAAACACTGATCGGGACTCGCGCTATCGAGACTTTTAAAGACTTTTGACCCGGTCAATCGAACTCAAGGTCGCACTATATCGAGTTTCGTACTCTATCGGGGTCGCACTATAACGGAATTTGACTGTATTAGGTCGTCCGGAAAGTCCATGTGGTTATTTTCGAAAGAGCTTTTTGTGGCATTGTGTTTTTTCTATAGATTTTAAGACTATTTTTGGAAAGTTGACCACCTATTTTGTAGCCAATATTCTTAGCTACAAGTTAAATTTTGAGAAAGCTTTTTCTTTTAGAAAAACTCAACGCCACATTAAGTTCTTTTAAAAATAACTGCACGGACTTCATGAAAAAAATAATACTTAAAGTATTGCTTAAATAAAACCTTGGTATTTGTTGTCTGAGGAGGTCTTAGCTGCTTGACAAGTGCTTTCAGTTGCCCTCAAGGTCTCCATTTTCATGTTGAGCTCTGTAGTTTAGTATTTTACCATGTGACCGAAAAGTTCCCGGACAAAGTTTAAATCCAAATTTTTCAGTAAAATAAGAACATAAATGCATTTTTTTGGTATCATCAGAAAGCCCTTGTTCTCCTCTCTTGAATAGTGTATCGCTTGTCGTTTTATGTCAATAAATTCCATGCTTTAGAATGTCCGATCTGAAAGCAGGCATTGTGCGACTTTGGGAAGAAGGGAAGAAGCAAAGTGTGATCGCTCGTGATATGAATGTTCCAAAGCAAACAGTTTCGGATGCCATCAAGCGATGTCGTGAAACAGGCCGCAATGAAGACAGAGCAAGAAGTGGGCGACCACCTACAGCAACCACTCCATCCGAAACTGTTGGAACACTCACTTTGCTTCTTCCCTTCTTCCCAAAGTCACACAATACCTGCTCTCAGATCGGACATTCTAAAGCATGGAATTTATTGACATAAAACGACAAGTGATACACTTTTTAAGAGAGGAGAACAAGGGCTTTCTGATGATACCAAAAAATGCATTTATGTTCTTATTTTACTGAAAAAATTGACTTTAAACTTTGTCCGGGAACTTTTCGGTCACATGGTAGATAAGCTAAATTTCCTGGACCCAACTTTTGGTAAGGAATATAAATCAGGTTAAAAAAATTATATTTACAGTCAAACCTCGGTTATCCGGCCCCTCTGGGGACCGGCATCAGGGTGCCGGATAAACGAGGTGCTGGATAACTGGAATGTCAGTTAACAGAGAATAAGCCAATCTCAGCCGAATGAAGTATATTTAAGGTGCCGGATAACTGGAGTGCCAGATAACCGAGGGTGCCGGATAACTGGAGTGCCGGATAACCGAGGTTTGACTGTAAAATAATACATGAAAGTGCATATTGCATACCTAAAAGTTCATTTTTGAGTTTGGTAGAGTAGTCTCCCTGATTGATGTACTCCTGCTTGAGGTCCTGCAGTTCATTGCTTGCAGAAAAGTAGAGGTAGAAAAGCACAACAAACACGGCAAGTCCAATCAGGAGCAGAAATGAAGTGACATTTCTGGTTAGAGGAAAGCCGGCAAACGAGTTTCTATGTTAAATCAAATTTAATAAATTTGTCATTCAATATTATTTCCAAGACGTTATGTTTTGCTAGCATTGTTATTTGTCTTAATTTTCTAATAAAATCGCTCAAAATTTGGGTTTCATGTTTGTTTGAGAGCCTGATACAACCCGAAATTTGAATCTTATCATAATTTTCGATTTCTGTGTGTCTCAAGATGGTCTAATTTCAGCTTTTGTTGGGTGGTGGGTTTGGGTTCTCTTTTTTGTTAACTGTGTATGGGGTTTAAATGCCTCCTAACTACTTTTTTATACGCTAAAAACGACTAAAAAGTTGTTTTCCAACAATTTCCTTACTACATAGTAAGGAAGAGTTTTAAAATTTTTTTTTGCAAAAATTTACCTTATGCCTTGGTTACCCAAAGCTAAATTATTGGAAAAGATACCTACCGTATTATCTCTAATAAGCGCCCCGGGGCGCTTATTTTTCAACCCTCCGAAAATCGGAAAAATTTTGGGTCGATCTCGAGATTTTTGGGTGCACAACCAAAATCTAAAAAATGGAATCGGTAGAGCTCGTGGGAGTTAAGAAAATGCGAAAAACAGCTTTGCAAAATATTTGCTCTGCCCCGAGATACAGACCCTCAAAGTAGAGGGGGGGGGCGCTTATTAGAGATAATACGGTATATAATTCAAAAAGATAATTCGAACATAGTTTTGTATACTGGGGCTTACCGCATAAATAAACTCTGGCATCCAGAGTCACTTTCGACTGATTTGTGTCTAAGGTATGTGGGTGTGCGCATCTCAACCCCAAGCAACCAAGCCCCTTTCGGGGGGCTTGGTTGCTTGGTTGGTTAAAATACGGTATATAGTTGAGATTTATGTCCCGACTCAAAACAGCATTTTGGCCTTAACAGACCGTTTTAATTTAACCATTCAATAGTGTAGTTTGTTCGGCATTTCTAGCTGATAAAATTTTTGTGGACCAATCGACCTTTGGATCGATTGACATGGAATTGAATGTAGCACTAAAATACCTGGAAAAGATGGTTGGAGATTACTATCGATGCAATAGTAGTGGGAAATGATGAAAAAATATCTACAAAAGATAATTTATGGCTATAACACGCATCTTCAGAGACCGTTGAAAATCGATATACTGTCCGATAACGTTTTTTTATCTATAAAAAAATTTATCAGTCAACCCTCGATTTAACGTGACCCTCAGGGACCGGTCCTAAGGTGACGTTAAATCGAGGGTTCACTTTGACTATATTTTAGTCAAGGCCAACCAAATTGGTCTATTTTTGAGTGACGTTAAACCGAGGGTGACGTTCAATCGGGGTGACGTTAATTTGAGAGTTGACTGTATCAGTCATTTTACCGATTTTTATCGATTTCAACGATATGCATAACGCCCCAAACTTTATCGAATTTTTAATTTTTCAGCGGTTTTGATATCCCTGGTCCCGAGCAAGCGCCTTTTATACAACTAAAACTATTTAGTCAATTGCTCACCTGTTCAGGCGTCTATAGCCTGCGCCACCTGCTTCATGCATTTGGATGTCTTCTTCACTAAAATCTAGCTGCCAGTCACCCTCTTTGGGCGACGAATTAGACGAATGAATTTTGACAGCGATCTAGCTAAATATTTAAAATAATAATAAAGAGAAAAACAATTTTTTTAATTGAGCTGTTAATAAGGCAAAAGGAAGTAAAAATACGAACAGCGTAGAACACGCGTGTTGTTATACAAAAAAAAGACTGCCAGCAAGAAGTTTTTGAAGTGGCGCAGAGGGATACAATTACAAAGATGGATAAGGAAACAAGATAAAATTGAGTCGTTCAAAAAGAGCATTTAAAAGCCTATAACACCGCTTTGGCGGACATTTGAATTGCTATTAATAGTAAATTAAAAAAGGTTGTATTTTGAATCCAGCACTTAATTTCCCAAAATTTCGAAAAAAGTACATTTTAAGAAGAAAAAGGACATTTATTCCAGTGCTCATTGACAACTTGAAACGATTTATAATTAAAAAATACATAATATACGGAGTTCTGAAAACTACAAATCTCTTTAAAAATTTCAGATCGTAGCCAGTCTGGTGCAATGGCATTTCGTCCAAAATTCAGTTCGTCCAAAATTCAGTTCGTCCAAAAGTCAATTCGTCCAAAAGTCAAGTCGTCCAAAAATCAATTCGTCCAAAAGTCAATTCGTCCAAAAGTCAATTCGTCCAAAAGTCAAGTCGTCCAAAAATCAATTCGTCCAAAAGTCAATTCGTCCAAAAGTCAATTCGTCCAAAAGTCAATTCGTCCAAAATCCAATTCCTCAGTAGTACAGGCTCCAATTCCCAATTCCCACGATTGGAGCTCTGTACTACTAACGGGCCAGTCCGGCTCGTGAGAGTTGACTGTATTGTTGACTGAGAGTTGGCAGTATTGGGAGCGTTGAGTATATTTTTAACTGAAAGTTGACTGTATTGAGAGCGCTGACTGTATTGTTGATTGAGAGTTGACTGAATTTATAAATTTTGCAAATAGCGACGAATAAACCGATTTCTCATTGACCGGTCAAATAATAATAATTAACCGGTCAATTGACTATTGGTCAACCCTATAATTGTCTCAATCTTATGAAAATCTTAGAGACAATTACTTATAGTTTAATCAAAAATTTAAAACCAGACTTCGGGCTTAAGCCCGACCCGAGCCATATGTCCATGGGCCGTGCCGTGAATTTTTTTGCTCGTATCCACCCCTGGGTGAAGGGGGCTAATCTAATAGAAAGTTATAATTTAGTTTAATCATCCTAGTTTTAGGGAAACAACGAACATTCCATGGACAGCAAACGATTGAGTATGGGACCAATTTCGTCAGTGGCGTTACTCCGGAAAAACTTCTTATGCTTTTAATATTACGAAACTTTTAGGTGTAAACAAGAGAGAGTCAAGCAAGAGGAAGCTAATTAAGTGGATAAGTGAAACCAGCATACCGATGCATATGCTTCAGCTGAGCGTGAAGGGGGCAGAACATACAATTTGGTCGGACGTTCCTTTAGAAGCCAAGCGAAGAGCAAGAAGTCATCGTAGTTATAGGCAAAAGTGTTATCGCCGTGATTTCTAATAGTTGTTGCTGTTTACTCAATAAAAGCGTGTTTACCTTGAGCGTATTGTGGGGTCTAATTAATACTACGCAAATAAAGCCTGAATTAGCTTCAAAAAATTGATCAAAAATCCTACTAAATGAAGCAAAAATCCTGCGCGACAAAATAACGGTCCGACAAAGAAGTGTCACGTGCCGTATCTAGGTAAGACTACGTGGGTAAAACTACCTGTACAACTTCACTTAAAAATCTGCATAACAGTTGTAAAAGATTGTAGAGAAGTAATTGTACACAAAAAAACCACCACTAATACTGCTACCTGGTACCATCACCTGGTTATGACCACCTAGATGCCTACCCGGAAGCGATCGCCAAATTCCGTGCAGAGTTCGGCGATCAATCGGTGATTCCCTGTATCACCGATTGCAATCTGTACCTGAAGTCAAGGGAATGCCGGATTTAAGGCGTTTCATCGACGAAGTAGATCTTTTGTGCGCCCAGTTAGAAAAGGACGGCAAAATTTTGAATTATCGCCCTCTCTTGGCCAATTTACAAGATAAATTGACTCCCTCCCCCCCTCTAATTAGGCTCATAATGAAGGAAAAGCGGAGTTCATCTGCTACCTCCCCTTGGACTATGACTCGCTTCAGGCAAACACTGAGGCAGATATTTCAATAAAAGGAAGGGATTGTGCGGGATCTTCAGTGAAATCCCGTTGGGACAAGAGAGCCCGACAGCCGGAGCAAC